>OZ007569.1:4737506-4755006 GCA_963931925.1 Onchidella celtica | reverse complement strand
TTTTGTGGACTCTGGTTCAGCTACAACATTTACAGATTTGCACACTCGGTCCTTGGTAAACTCGGCAAATGAAACAAATTTGCTCTGAGATAGAGAGAGATAGAGAGAGAGAGTGAGCGAGACAGGGAGAGAGAAAGAAGCAGTGTAGTGTGTTGAGCGCTTCGCAGGCAGCTCCATTCTGCTCTGTGGTTGACATGTTGTTTCTGTAAAGCGCATAGAGCATTTTAAATGGATATGCGCTATATAAATGTTATACATTATTATTATTATTATTTCTGTGGTGCTCCTTTCCCTTGATGCCCTAAGCACGTGCTCATTTTGCTTCATGGTTAATGCAGCCCTCGTCTTACTGCACTCCCAGTCCCACTGTGGGCTATTGCCCCACCCACCCACCCACCCACCCATCAGCATTCGAATGTCTTGAAATGGTAATAATCTACGTCATGGGCTCATGCGAGCGTGGAAAACAAAGGATCGGGAGGCGAAATCAGCGACAGAAAGCAAATTTAAAAAAAAACGAAAATTTCACCATCATTTCAAGTCTCCAAATCCCAGAAAGAACCTTCTGCAGGTCGACAGAATGGCGCCATTAAAATTTCACGAAAATTCAAATTGCATGAAGAGTGGCAGGTCTTGTTAAATAAATTGATAGATTTTATTTTTATAATGTACATTCATATATTTGTTTACGTATTTATTTACTCCTTTGCGTCTTCTATAAATGTTATACTTTGGCACATACGACCTTTTTTACATGACACAGCAGCCTTTTCTGTCTGACACGGACTGTGTGTAGTCCAGAAAAGTTCACCAATGAAGGTAACTGAATTAGTTTCCTCCAGCTAATCTTGCTCAACCCAATGGATATTCTTGTAAACACAGGTAAGTTTCTCCTTAGGAAGCGCATATCCGTACAACATGTTGTACGGTGTACGGATATGGACATTGCATATCCGTACAACGCACTGAATTCGATGACGTACAACAAACACCGGAATACTATATTACTGGCCTTGTTCATTTGCATAGTTTTTAAAAATATGAATCGGCTTAGTGTCAAAACAATCCGACTTCTGCTCGGAGATTGTGTGATCTGCGCTAATAATATACTTGAGTGTACGTCGATCACCAATGGCTACCCCAATCCCTTTTCGCCTGATTAGTCAATCTGTCTACCGCCCATTGATACAAACTGACTAGACCCTCACGCCCCCCAGGTCCATCCGACTATTCCATGTGTTGTCACTTTAAATACGTGAACACCATACCAAGTTTTGTTTCAGCAAACCTTCACCACTTGCGCTTTTTGGTAAACATGTTGTACGGATATGCACTGTCCATATCCATACAACATGTTGTACGGATATACACTACCTTCTCCTTAAGCCGTTTTGTGCAATTCCTCCGTGCTCCCCGGCTTATCAGGGCACTGGTTGGTGAGCAAGGGATTTATCAGTTCTGGACATACCTTTTCTCTATATCACCTGAACTCTGAACTTTGGCAGGGAGGTAAGCGTGGTTATGCTTAGGTTTATCGTGTGCCCAAATTTGTTCAACATTTGCCAGGAGTTCCCTGTTGTGTGCCACTTGGAGAGTTATTAGAGGAGTGGGTGGATGGATGGATGGGTGGATGGATGGTGGAGTGGGTGGGTAGATGGATGTGCGGATGGATGGATGGATGCATGGGTGGGTGGATGGATGGATGGATGGATGGGTGGGTGGATGGATGGATGGGTGGCTGGATGGACAGGAGGACGGACGGGCTGACGGACAGACGGATGGATGGATAGATGAGTAGGTAGATGAATGCATATGTGGATCGGTGGATGGATGGATGAATGGATGGATGGATGAATGGATGAATGGATGAATGGATGGATGGATGGATGGATGGATGGATGGATGGATGGATGGGTGGGTGGATGGACAGGAGGACGGACGGGCTGACGGACAGACGGATGGGTGGATGGATGGATGTATTGGCAGATTCATGAAAGAGACACAATATTCATTCACTCTTTATTCAAGGGTTCCCTGCCACCTTAAGGAAGGCACGCAGTCGAAATTGGAGCGTTTGAAGAATCAAAATCTGTATGAGGACATAAATTCTTTTCATAGCAATTTGGGGACCAATCTTTAAACTATGTATACTCGGAGGGTTTAAAAGGGGGGGGTGGGGGGATGCCCTCTGTGTATAGAAAGCGTATATGATGGGGGAGGGGAGGGGGAAGGGCATCCGTGCTCTTGTCAGTTACAGTAATGAATTCAAAAAGTTTATTCTTACTTATATAATAATGTTTTTAAATCAACAAAATAGATTGTAGAATGCGATAAATATTAAATGGTGTAGTCTATGTCTCTTATGAAACAGTAAAAAAAAAGTTCTTGCAAAACGTTTTTGTTTCGTTTCACTTTCAGTTTCAAAATGCAAGGATCTTCAACATTTCACTGTCCCTGCCTTTATACAAAAAGTGTGTGAGGGTGGGGGGGGGGTGAGGGGTGGGGAGACAAGTATGAAATGCATACAAAGGGGGGGGGGAGGAGAGGAAGATGGTCATAACTGGTCACATGGAGCGTCCATACCTATGGACGGCCTTTTAAGGAAATCATAATGCCAAAAGAACATTTTTCTGTTTCTCCTTGAAGTTAATGTTTCAAATTTCAATCGCCAGGGGAAGACTAGTTTACGTTGTATTTCGTTCCTTGCTGAAGGACAGACAGATGTACAGAAGATGAGTGTACAGGGAAACCCCATAAGTGACGAGCACAAGAGACAAAGAAATGGAAGCACGCGAATGCCTGGAATTCAGAAGAAAACGCGAAAGAAAGGAAAAACGATATAAACCAAGACAAAAACTGTGAAGAAATCCGAAAGTGCCATGCCGAACAGCGTACACAAAAGGTGTATATTGAATTTCGGCATTTCACATTGGCCCTGTAAACAAATACACACGGGGCCAAGATGATGTGTCGGCAAACCCGCGCTGATGTCCCCTGACTCCTTTGATATCTCTGGTGGAAGAAGAAAATTAATGATCGCAGAGAACGCGAGACCATACCGATCCGATCATCTACCGTCATCCTTTTTTCTTTTGAAAATAAACAATGTGTTGGAGTGTGTGCAAATGATTTGAGCCTGTTCACCGCCCGCCACCCTTCTCGTTCCCGCTACTCAGGGGTCCACAGTAGTGTTGGGGTATTCGACACACTTTTTCGAATATTCGGATAGCTACCCGCCTCGAATATTCGATCAAATAGTTTTTTTTTTACGGCAATCAAGTGTGCCTTTATCTTACTATAATTGAGCTAGAGGGTGAACCTGTAAGCAGCTAAAACTTCGCGACTACGACATCAAAAATTATGAAACTTGGTATACTGCATCAATATTTTATGAAGAGTTACGTGGACACATTCATTTTGAACAAAAATCAGTCTTTACTATTATTTATATTAAACCTTTTTGAGCCGCAAAAAAGCCGATAGAACCGAAAAGTGTGACCGGAAATTACGTCTTAGGCCTCTCTGTTCACATTGGTGGTCGAAAATCAATGTAATCACATCTGTGTATTTCTGCGTAAGTTCTTTTAGTCATTGCATTGAATCCAAAATGTTGCTTTTAATGTAGCCTAGATGTAGATATACTGTTGGGCTCCCTACAAAGAATCTGCAAGATTTATCTTGCGCGGGTCGGCTAGTAATATATAAGCAATCAGTGAGCAGACAATTTGCGTCCTTAGTCCTTATTTGTTCCAACTCCACTTTTTGCACAACTGAGAAATTCTACTGCTAAACGTTTGCAGCTTTAGTATTATGAATGAAGTTAGAATTAATCGGTGCTGTCAAACAGCTTGACAAAGTGCCACAACACATTTTAAACAGGTATCAAAGTGTGCATTTGGTATACCTCTTTTACATGCTAAACGATCTCTCGCTTTTCAGAAGGCACATATAGAACGAACAAGAATTAAAGTTGCGTATTGCGAAATTTAACATATTATATTTGTCTGAAATTTTTCGTTACAAAAACAGTCATCGAGTAGTGTGAATTATGAAGAGCAGCAAACCAGAAAGACAATGCCTCCATTTTGTCTCGTGTCAGAGATTTTAATAACGTTTTTGGGTGGAGTCGAATTTCCAGTACTGCATACGCACAAGTCTTAGTGCTCGAAACCATGTCGAATATTCGAACAATGATTCGTGAATATTCGATTCGTTCGAATAATACAATTTGCTATTCGGTCCAATACTAGTCCACATCCACTGCGGCATCCATCAGTTTCACCTGAGGAGAAGTGTCAAGACCCGAGTCTCTTTACTGCTCCTGTTTTATGGAAAAATCATCCCAAAGTTCTGGAACAGAGACCCCGAGCAGTCGTTCACTGCGGTAAGCCGGGATTTTCTACTCCTTTTCTGCTTCAGCTGTTTAAATACTTGATGGTTGGATGGCAAAATAACAACGGCCACATAGAGAAAACGGAAGAAAAATCCCCGTAAGTAGGGTACCCTCCCTTGATGCAAGCAAGTAGACCAGAGAACTATGCCAGTTTTCACCTGATCAGTGGAAGGGTAAAAATAGTTCGAGGCCTGGATGTGAGTTGAATCGTACAAAGTCTCTACCATTATCTGTAACCTTGACATCACGAGACAAGACCTGGCACGGCTCCGTGTGAGCAATGACCTCGGCTTTTTTGTTTATATAGGACAAAACAGGTTTACTGACATCCTTAAACTTTGTACCCAGTTGGAGGAGCTTTGTTTTGTTCTGCGACTGAGATTTTGTCGTCAAGAAATGTCAAGACGTCAATGCATTATGAAGTAAGTAAGTAAGACAGATTTCTGGGTCAACTGCTTAAGCTGGCTGTGGATAATACTGCGTATAAAATATGCCAGTCTTGGATGGATGGACAAACAGACAGACAGAGGCAGACAAACAGACAGACAGACAGATAGACAGACAGACAGACAGACTGACTGACAGACAGACAGACGGAAAGAGACAGACAAAGAGTCGGACGGATAGATAGATAGATAGATAGATAGATAGATAGATAGATAGATAGATAGATAGATAGATAGATAGATAGATAGATAGATAGATAGATAGATAGACAGATAGACAGATAGATAGATAGATAGATAGATAGATGTACCACACACCAAGAGAAAGTATGAATAATTTACCTATGTCAGTAAAACTCACTAACCCCCCGCCCCATTTGTCTCTTCACAAATTCCATGCCGTGCACGACAAGTTGGCTAGTAATGTTTACACAAGACTGACTTGACCCTCTCTGCACTTATATGTAAAGTGCACTTAACATTGCCAAGTTTTGCTCTATCACTCTTTTTTGTTTTTGCAACATGAAAATATAATGCCGGTAACTGAAAGTATTCCAATAGCTGGACTTTTATTATAGGCAGTAAAAATTTCATATTCTAGCGACTTGTACTCAATAGACTGTGTATGTCGCAATCCAGCCTTTATCAAGCAGACACGCTGTGACACCCAGGTTCAAACTCACATGTGACCACTGTCGTTAAATACATGACTGTGTGTTCTATCGTGAGCAGCGCTATTGATGGGATGCGCATTTCGTTTCTATCGGCATGTCATGAAATAGGCTTCAAAAAAAAACAAAAAACAAACAAAATGTGAGTGTGCATGAGAAAACCCACAAAAAGTCGGCAGAGCTGATTTGAGAAAAACGGCTTTGAAGTGAAAATATGGGTCCGACACAAACTTCCAACTTGGCTGTTGTTTAGGGGACCGTGGCATGTTACAGGGTAAACTCTAGACGAGCAGTGAACACTACTCACTATGGTCTCTATAAGGGCTTAGTTATTAGACTACGGTCTCTTAACATAAATCACTCCAATATCACTTGGTCAATTAGCTATTGCCACTTTTAGGATTGAATGTCGTTTTCTCAAAATCTTGTTTTAGGGGGGTCACTGACTTCAATTTATCAGAAATGTCTTGTCTTTTATTATGTGTACAGAACTCAAAATGTCATGTTGCCGACTTATTGTGGGTTTTCTCATGCACACTCACAAATTGTCTGTCCTCTTTGTCCTTTCCCTTTTACTGATTTCTGCCGAGTAATGACATTTCAAGTGAATCGTTCTTCATTGTTTGGGATGTTCTTGTTTGATCAGCTATCCTCTTTTTCATCACAATCCATGCTTGCATGTTGAAACACATTTTTTATTTTTGGTTCCATTTCCAAACTTCCAATTACATATTTTTAATTTTCGACCCTTGTGATTTCCGGTTTGTATTTTTTGTTACCTCTTCCCCAGCAGAAAGCTATACCGGAAATATTCCCATGTGAGAAAAGGGAACAGCAGGTAAGGCTGTAAAATACTGTCTCGCCCTGTGTTAATGGAATCTGACGGTGAATTAATTTGAAAGTGTCGTATGAGAAAAGAGGATGGGGCGAGCCGGGGGAGCCGGAGATTATTTCATACGACCTGTTGCTCAGTATCAAGTCTAATTGAAGGGGACAGAAATAGGCCCATTGCAAATGACATCACACAGCGTTTTTGTTTTGTACTTCCAACACCTAAAATGGCGGGTGGATCAGCTGACGAGGGTAACTTCGAGATATGACTAAGCGGTTAAAATGCCTGCTGGTTGCAGTGCAGTTGACTGTTATGTCAGGGGTGGAAAGGATGGATCCAGGCTGGTCAGATTCCCTACCATCCGTGTAAACAAAGGAAAGGAAGAGAAAGAATTGACCGAACGTCTCCCATGTGCGTGAACGCACGTGTTATTGTTTACTGTAGTGAACTTTTTTTTAGTTCGCCGTCGATTGGTTCGCGACGCCTGAAGTGCTCACAGTGCAAATCCGCTAACGAATCAAAATCAATGCTACCATCGCCATGGTTAAGCGTCGGTCCTGACAACTAAAATGGCCGATATCCGCAATGGGCCTATAGCGTTTTGTACCGCTAAGTTTCTTTCAACGCTAAAGAATGTGTATCTACTTTTGAGCTTCTGTAACGAAACTCAGAAGTTTGAAGATCATGTACCAAGTCACAAACCTACAGAGCATCACCTTCCACTGGTACCTGCAGCTTTGATACCCATACAAAATGGAGCTGCTGAGAAAGAACTGAGTACGTCTGGATTGTTACACCATTGAGAACACTGTAGTGCCTTGCAAGAATGAAACTATTGAAACACAAATGCAGACCAGCGTCAACAACAAGATAAAGTATCACCCAGATAGCGCTGAGGGTCCTGGCGTTGCCTGGGATAAACCTCTCTCCCTCTTTCTCTCTCTCCCCTCTCTCTCTTTCTCTCTCTTCCTCTCTATCTCTCTTTCTATCTCTCTCTTTCTCTCTCCCTCTCTCTCATTCTCTCTCTCTGCCTCTCTCTCTCTTTCTTTCACTCTTTTTCTGTCTCTCAATCTTTTTCTCTCTCTTCCCCGTTCTCTCTCTCTTTCTCGCTCTCTCTTTCTCTCACTCTTTTTCTCTCTCTCCACCTCTCTCTTTCTCTCTCTCTTTCTCCCACTCTCTTTCTCTCTTTCAGTCTCTCTCTTTCTCTCTCTATCCTCCTCTCTCTCTGTTTCTCTTTCTCTCACTCTCTTTCTCTCTCTCAGTCTCTCTCTTTCTCTTTCTCTCTCTCTGTGTTTCTCTTTCTCTCACTCTTTTTCTCTCTCTCTCTTTTTCTCTCTCCCTCTTTTTCTCTCTCTCTCTTTTTCTCTCTCCCTCTTTTTCTCTCTCCCTCTCACTCTCTTTCTGTCTCAGATTTCATAAAGCCAGATCTATCCATATTTGTGAGTGTGCATGAGAAAACCCGGTATAAGTCGGCAGAGCTGATTTTGAGAAAAACGGCTTTGAAGTGAAAATATGGGTCCGACACAAACTTCCAACTTGGCTGTTGTTTAGGGGACCGTGGCATGTTACAGGGTAAACTGTAGACGAGCAGTGAACACTACTCACTATGATCTCTATAACGGCTTTGTAATTAGACTACGGTCTCCTAACAAGATCCAAAAACTTCCGACTTGGCTGTTGCTAGGGGACTGTGGCATGATACAGGGTAAACTGTAGATGAGCAGTGAACACTACTCAGTATGATCTCTATAACGGCTTAGTTATTAGACTACGGTCTCCTAACAGCAATCACTCCAATATTACTTGGTCAATTAGCTATTGCCACTTATAGGATTAAATGCCATTTTCTCAAAATCTTGTTTTAGAGTGGTCATTGTCTTCAATTTATCAGAAATGTCTTGTCTTTTATTATATGTACAGAACTCAAAATGTCATGTTGCCGACTTATGCCGGGTTTTCTCATGCACACTCACATTTTCCAGTGCCGATTGATAAAAATAGTGAATTAGTAAATGGTGTTTGAGTATTTTAGTGCGGAAAGTATTGTTGGCTGAGTATTCACCAAAAATCGTTTTCCCGTGCAGGATGAACATACACACACGTACACACGCACACACACACACACACACACGGACACACGTACACACACACACGCACACACACAAACACGTACACACACACCACACACACGTACACACACATACACACACACACGTACCCACCCACCCACACACCCACACACACGTACACACACACACGTACCCACCCACCCACACACCCACACACACGTACACCCCCCCCCACACACACACACAACTTGAAAGGCAGTCAATGAAAACTATAAAACCTAAAGTAGACAGTAGGGCGGGGTGAAATGAACGAAAAAAACCTATATATAATATATATTATTTTGTTTTTACAAAATCGGTAATTATGAATGGACGCGTGATGAACTGAGGTATCAGTTGTGACTTACATGATGCAAATCGCGAGAACAAAAACTTTCTGTAAAGCGCCTAGAACGAACTTGTTTGGATTAGGCGATATATAAATCATCTCCATTATTATTATTATTATCATAAACAAATTTGGAAGCTCATATTTTCGGTGGTTTACTCAGTAACTGGTGTCTACTGAGGAAGATATTAGTGACACTGTATACTCTTCTCAGTCTAAGTACAGTAAAATTCATGTTTTTAGTTTGGTAAAAATTTTTTAGCGAATAATTGAAGGCCAAAATGCGTGTGCCAAAAGTTCTGCAAAAAAATTGAACGTATTGCATCATTCTTATAAAGTTCAGTGGACACGACAAGAGATGCTGTCGGCATAATTTTTTTTTTAACTGTCTCCGTGTAATTTCATTTGAAGGTCTTATTTGAATGTAAATGACAATTCGAAGAACAGAAATTTCATTTTGCCTGACTGAAAAATGCACGTATTTCATCAATGAACGAGTGATTTTTCAGTGTTCCTGTTATCTCATCTCCCTGTGGATGACGGAATTGTTTGTCGTCACCAGAGAGCAGGAACCAGGAAGTAAAATGCTGGACAAACAAACATCTCTCAGAAAGTGACATTTCAAACTTCAGACTTCATAAGGATCTCATGGGATGACATAAAATTCAGTTCATGTTACATTTTGTATGCAAAGAAAATATTTGCAAATGGGTGGAATAAAAAGAAATTGAAAGATTAAAATACAACAAAATTAGAATGCAACAAAAATATTGCATTTGAGCAAAAACATCTTTTAATACCCACAAGTAAAACATGCAGTCTGACAGGGTTTAACATCTCAAAATGCATTTAATAAATTAATGGATTTGATGGATTTGCAAACATAGCATAACGCAGTAAGAGATTCGGTGTTCTGGAACTGTGGAAGTGAAGCTGTGACATGACGTCGTCCACAGACTGGACATGATGGCATGAGTAAATCTGCTTCATAATGAACCCAGATCAGTAAGCTAGAACAACCATGCATTAAGCAGCGCTAGAAGTTCCAATGACTCGACCAAAACATTTATTTTTGTCGTTGTTTTAGTTTTCGTGAGGCTTTTTAGTCTTGTAAATTGAGAATGACTGTTCTAAATTTGCTATGTTTTGAATAACAACTCTTGTTAGGGAAAATGAGGGAATTTCTGACTTCTTTTTGTTATGATACGAAGCACCATTTCGAATAAAAGTGGATATTCGTTGAAACTACAAATTAGTGGATTATTAAATCAGCTCCAATGCTGTATTGAACGTCCATGCAATAGTCCATTAAGTAACACTTGTTAAAGACACACACAGACTAATTTAGCTGCATTAATATATAATATCAAAATAGACTGTGCCAGGCAGTAGATGTAGGGACGCACTGACAAAGCTGAGCGTACCTGTAAAAATAACAACCGGAAAAGGAAATGGCCCGAAAAGAGAAGCCGGGCGTCATGTCTTCCAATACTAATGACCTACTTAGGGATCTGTTTTCGATTTCTCTGATCAATGACAAAAGGCAAAAGGGGGGGGGGTGGGACTGGGGGCGGAGAAAGAAACAAGGAAATGGGTAGATAGATGGAGGATCTCGACAGTTGATGCTCCAGGTGTGTTGAAGGAATTTGAAAGAAAAAAATATGGGATGGATTACGGAAGGCGGGGATGTGGGGGAATTGGGGGGGGGGGGGGGGGAGGTTCGAAAAAGAGTCAGGGATGAGGAAAGAAAGAAGGAAATACAAACAACGAAGATTAATGAGACAGAAAGAGTCTGTGAAGCAAGGAGACGATCCTCATACAAATGACATTAGACAGCCGCACACCAGATTTTGTACGTTTCTGTAGCATTTTCTTACGTTCAGCAATTTAACTTTGCTGCATTTACACAGACTGTGATGGATGATGTCAGTTTGCATTGGCGCAAAAATATAGTATCTTCTATGTGGTTCCGGGCCACTCATAAAGTATGTATCCTCCTTTTTTGGGGGTGGGTTGCCCCCAAGGTATGAAATGCCAACATGGAGGGGCAGGGGGTGGGGGGGGGGGGGGGAGGGTGAAAAATTGCCAGAATGGAGCCTAAATGATTTTTGTATGTCCCCTTAAAATTTTGTAACAGTCATCCAGAGCTGTGTTGTTGAACGAAATGTAGGACTGAGACAGTTGAGGTGTTGAGATTATGTTCTGATTTGTAATAGCGGGCTTTCCTTCAAGAACAAAATTGGTACGATCCTCAGCGCTTAGTTTAAACATCAGCGTAGATTTCATAGGTGTGGTTGGTCTAGAGGCAAGGTGCTCGCATCTCATGCCAAAGGTACCGGGTTCAAATCCCGGTCGATGCAGGAGGTATGTTGGAATTTTGGGATTTTTTTCATATTTTCTTGTCCCTGATCCTGTGGGGGGTAGGATTGACCACTTAGGTCTTCTCTGACAAGGACGAAAAACTCGGAGGGCCAGTGTGCACGTTGCGCACGTTAAAGATACCTTGGTAGTTGGAAATCGAAAAGAGGCCGAACAGGCCGGTACCCAGGCAAAATTGAATAAAATTTATCCTTACCACTCCCTTCCCCCCCCCCCATCTCCCCCAGATATCGGCCATTTTAGTTGTCAGAACCGACGCTTAACCATGGCGATGGTGGCATTGATTTTGATTCGTTAGCCGATTTGCATTGTGAGCACTTCAGGCGTCGCGAACCAATCGGCGGCGAGCTAAAAAAAAAGTTCACCATAGTAAACAATGACACGTGCGTTCACTCACATGGGAGACGTTCGGTCAATTCTTTCACTTCCTTTCCCTTGTTTACACGGATGGTAGAGAATCTGACCAGCCTGGATCCATCCTTTCCATCCCTGACATAACAGTCAACTGCAATGCAACCAGCAGGCATTTTAACCGTTTAGACATATCTGGAAGTTACACTCGTCAGCTGATCTACCCGCCATTTTAGCTGTCGGAATTACAAAACAAAAACACTCTGTTATGTCATTCTCAATGGGCCTATAAAACCTGACAATGGATGGTGGTAATAATTGCAAGCCAGACCTGAAAGTGAGATATTTTTATTTACAAAAAGCTGTTTTTTTTCAGTGGCGTAACTAACATGTGGCAGGTAGGGCACATACCCCGGACGCCACACCTGCACCAAAATATAAGAATATAAGAATTCAGCCAGAATTAAAAAAAAACAAACAAAAAAAAAACACTTTTGTCACGGGGCACCATTCTTTTTTGGAAGAAACTCCTGTAACGCCTCTAGGTATACCAATTCTGCAGGTAAGGAGAACCCAAGCGTATTCCATGCGCATAAGCAGCTGCACTTTTATTGTGAATGATACAGAGCATGACGGTGCACAGCGTATCAAGCTGTATTTTGCAACATACACAATAATGTCGAACTCCTCCAACATTTCCTTTTGTATTACACCGGAGTCACAACATCATAAACAACACAAGAAGGGTGGTCTGGCTAATTTCTGCTTCAAATTAAAGAAAAGAAAAAAACAAGGCTGTATAATTTTTGCTGGCACCACCACAAGTGTTTTCGAAACACGAACGTTATGCATGAGTTGATGTTTCGTAATCTCTGCCTGGGATCTTTAGAGCCAACATAAAAAAACGTAAAAAATTTGGGGGGGGGGGGTAGGGGGGGGGGAGGAGGAGGGGGGGGGGTATGTTGGGCCGTGTGGAAAAAGAGGTTGGCGGGGGGAGGTAGGTTGTCCCACAACTTCCAGCAATCCAACTGAGAAGACAGAAAATACACAAAATTTTCGGCTTTCGCCTTTTTCAAGTGAAAAAGAAATCGAACAATAAAAGATTTCAACAGGAAATGTATAGAATCAAAGCGAAACAGGTTACCACTTGAAAAACACGAAAGCCGAAGATTTTGTGTATTTTCTGTCTTCTCTTTAGTTTGCTTTGACGTATCGTTTGGGTTTTATTTCTCACGCAGGATTTCGCAACATACAGCTTTTTCTTTATGCCCAATTTTAACACTGCTTCTAGCCCTGCTGCGACCCCACAGTTTTTCTGTGGTATTTATGATATTTCGTCAACCGCTATGGTAGACCGGTACCCCTTTTTCTTGAGTTGTTGTCAAGTTAGGGTCGAGGGGAGGGTTCGGTGGAGCTTGGGACAGGAGAACAATTCTAAACAATAAAATGATCACCACAGTTCTCTGTCAGATAAATCCAGGATACACAGAAAGATGGCATGATCAAAAGAACGCGGAAGAAGAAGGAGAAAAAAGGGAGGGAAGTTGTGGAAACCTTTAACGCCTTGTTCTCTCCCTTGTCAATCACCGTGTGCAGATCTGACCTTTCTTTGAAGAATTCTCTCAAATCGGTTGTCAAGGCTGTTGGTGATGGGAATAGGAGGGAAATGGCTCTGGTACAGTGGTTCTCAATGTTTTTCGGGCAATCGCCCCTTAGGCTTATAATTTTCCTCCATCCCCCCCCCCTCCCATGGCCCACCCCCTCCCCAAATATCCACTCAAACCCAACACAACAGATCTCATGAGAAGACAGACTACCTACAAATTATGGTTTTAAGTTTTTCCAAACTTTATTATATTAATAACAATAAGCGTGTTGAGTATTCATTATAGGCCCATTGCGAATGACGTCACAGAGCGTTTTTGTTTTGTACTTCCGACACCCAAAATGGCGGGTGGATCTGCTGACGAGTGTAACTTCGAGATATGTCTAAGCGGTTAAAATGCCTGCTGGTTGCATTGCAGTTGACTGTTATGTCAGGGGTGGAAAGGATGGATCCAAGCTGGTCAGGTTTCCCTACCATCCGTGTAAATAAGGGAAAGGAAGTGAAAGAATTGACAGAACGTCTCCCATGTGCGTGAACGCATGTGTCATTGTTTACTGTAGTAAACTTTTTTTTTAGCTCTCCGCCGATTGGTTCGCGACGCCTGAAGTGCTCGCAGTGCAAATCCGCTAACGAATCAAAATCAGTGCTACCATCGCCATGGTTATACGTGGATCCTGTCACCTAAAATGGCCGTTATCCGCAATGGGCCTATACAACAGATCAGAAAGCATTCTCTATCAAATGAACTTACAAAAAAGCCTTTTCTATTTCGACAAGCCCACCTATGCCCGTTGGTGAACAAGTCAGTGGCTGCCCTGGATTTGCCCCCAAGTCCTCCTTTTCATCATGTTGCCCGTTTCTTTGTTTTCGCCCTCCTGGAAATCCAAAGCCCAGGTTGAGAACCGCTGCTCTAGTACGTAATAGACCTGGCAATAGGTTTACAAGCTGGTGGATCTAAAGCGGAAGCCACGTCGTGTTGTAATGTGATAGCTGCTGTTAAAGTTTGATTGTAAGCTTTGCTAGCTACTGTTTCATTAATTCAGAACTCGTGGGTTGAGAGGGAGAGAGAGATAGAGAGAGAGAGAGAGAGAGAGAGAGGAAGACAGAGAGAGAGAGAGAGAGAGAGAGAGAGAGAGAGAGAGAGAGAGAGAAAGAGCAGTTATTGGTGGGCTGAAATAGCGTTCGAATAGATGTAAACTGTGTCGTACAATACAGTTTGTCATTTATTCGGGAAAGGAGTGTATCTAAGGCACATTATATTCCTCCCCAATTTGTTCTCTCTCTGTCTGTCTATTTAACTATCTTCCTCACTGACTGTATGTCTATCTGTCTTTAATTCTCTCTCTCACTCTTTCTCTATCCTTCTCTTTCTCCGTCTCTTTCTCTCTTCCCACTCTCCCCCCCCCCCCTCCTTGATGTATGAAGTTTGAAAGTAGAGGTGACAAAAGAGTAAAGGGGCAGGTGTAGATGAGAGGCGTGTGTCTGCGAGCTCGTTCCCTTCACCATCATTGTGCTGGAGTCCGCTGAAAGGGACAAAATGGTGGATACGTCGCCTGAATCAATGTTGAAACGTGGCCAGTTGACACATTGTTGCATGCCAGAGGTCCTGCAGTGACACCTGACATTAAAATTACCTGTACATTAAAATTTTGTACCGATCTGCAAATAACAGCATTTTCTCATTCTACACCAGTGCTCTAATGTCGTCGCTCGACTCGTATAACAATCAACTGGATATACGATACAGCCGTGGTTTAGAAGATCAATGGCTTGTTAAGTTCTCACCCCCTTCCCATCCCCCAAGGCGTCCCCATTCCGCAAAAAAAAAAGAGTCTAGGTGGATTGGAATTTAGTGGGAATCTCTCACAGCTTTCCAACAAATTAGTACTCTTCTCCCCCCCCCCCCCCCCCCGCCAAATCCTTAAAAAAAAAATCAAGTTTGATAGCGGTTAGTTTAGCGAAGGAGCCATATTACCTTTAACGTTTCAAGTTTATTTTTTCCACATAGATTTTTTCCGAAATTGTTTTTGGGTTAGGGTTGGGATTAAGTTTAGCTAGCTGACCACAACAGTACATGTACTTTCATTGGCGACATAGCCACAATGCGCTTCAGGGAGACTGGCCACATGTTGGTAACAAAAATCCCATTTTGCGTATTTGTAGCTGGCTATGACAAAGCCGGACTAAAGGCGACATTTTTATGCTTCTGGGAAAAATCAGAATAAAATATTTCTTCTAATATGATTTCGAGCGAAATATTTTAACTGTTTGCTGAAAAATGGCAAATCTTTCACATTATAAGGAAACCTCAGTTAGCACAGATATGTTGTCTCCCTTTGGTTCTCTCAGGAATTTGGACTTTCACCAATTTCGTCTAATTTCGTCATATCCACTCACATTAAATACAATTACATGGCCCACACAAATGCAATAACTTTCTTGTTCTTTTGGCGGAGTCTGGGGGTGGGGGTAGGGTGGGGTTGGGGGTGGGGGGACAATTTTCAGTTAAGTTCAGGTTGGTTCTCTCTGCCCTGAGAGTTGGGTGGGTGTTTGTGTACAGTAGTCTAGGCAAGATATGAATTGACCAAGACAAAATTGCAACATAATTGTTTTCAGAACAGTTGGATTCAGAAAATGTTCCTGAATGACATATTAAAAGTCTCCCTTCATCAGAACGTCCTAACACATTGAAAAAAAATTATTGAAGGTATTAAATTTTCATAACATTCTGCTATACCCAACTGGTGTTCCATACTTTCTTTTTCTTATTTATGAATTAGTGTGTGGGGTGTGGGAGAGAACCACTCATCAGAACACAACAGATATGTTACTATGTAATTATATCATTCATCTCTGTGTGTTGAGACCAGTTGCTTGAATTACAACGCTGCACAACTAGCTCTGACAAATGGCCTTACACGCCAATAACAAAATATTGCAGGAGTCGCAAACAACATGAATTCACATTGCGCTTTGCTGTAATCTGTATTCAATTTCCATTTTTAATCACCAAAACAACAACAACAACAACTACAACCGCCGTCTGTCATACAGCATTGAATCCGAGACAGAAAGATACAACAGATTTCATTCTATTGAATGGTTATAAAAAGTGAATATGGCAAAGATTAACATATAATGAGGTGTTTTTTCGTAGCATGTCAGAAGTGTGTGTGCGTCAGGCCTCTTACTGGCATAGGTAATGTCAGGGTTAGGATTTGAATTGCCGTGCTGGGTCACGCTTTTATTTCATGTCATCATTGATTTTAGCCAGTGCAAACGTCCTTGAACTATTATCGTGGACAGTTTGTTTTTGAAACGCTTTTTCTTAGAGATGGAAAGAAAGTGGGACAAGATAGAACGAATGGATAAATTAACAGTGACGGTGCAGTTTTCGACCCCGTGGTTTGGGTGTACTTTAGCAAGGAAAGACGGGGCGAATAAGGAGTGAATAAATTCGTACATAAAACGTAGAGGGTGTAGTGACTTTGCGAAAGGTTTTGACATCCTAGTTTAACTTTGTCTGTTACTATTAATAGACTGCGAGCTGAGCTCGAAATGGATGCACCAATCAAATTTGAGCAGTTGGCTGGGGTTTGCAGAAGATAAGCGGAGACATCTTTATGTTACTTCACTCCATGCAGCGTATTCCATCCTGCGAGGGTGTCGGCTAAGGTTCAGCCAGAGAGAACCATAAGACTGTTAAAGACATGTCTATGTCCTTGATAGACAATGAATTTGCCCACAGCTATTTTCTCCAGTTCCCTGATATCGTTTCAGGGAACCAATCGTAAGTTTTGAGACAGTGCGTCGACGATGACGTGAATCTGACCCTACTTTTCCAGTAGAAGTACTACCAAAAGGATGCAAGACTATAATGTTTTTACTTGCAATTAAGATCTAGACTGAGTGACTGATATACACATTCGTAAATTGTAATTTGATGTGTCTGGATGAGGCTGGGGATTGCCAGCCCATCCTAGAGCAGATCTAGATCTATCTTAACTACGTCAGTGTGTCTTGACGGTTTGATCCTTTATAAGCTATTACTGAGTTAATATTGTCGTCTGAGACATAAGAATATTATTTGTGAGATAGTAGGCAGATTAGATTTCTGAAGATAAATAATTACTAAGTAAACTGTGAATGAGTCAAAATGATATGGATTTTCTAATCTTTTAAGAATATAGAGGAGACTTTTAGTTATGTATTAGATCTATAGTATTTTCATTTGATGCTGCTGATGTTGTCTTTTAATATGTAACGATAGACGAAATTGTTAGGAACTTAAGTAATAAATTTGTGGCCCTACAAGGTCCTTGATATAACTTACTCGAAATTGTTATTAGTGTATGTGGCATGGTA